>OU538817.1:5369933-5375851 GCA_912999815.1 Campaea margaritaria
TTAGGTTAGGTTAGGTTAGGTTAGGTTAGGTTAGGTTAGGTTAGGTTAGGTTAGGTTAGGTTAGGTTAGGTTAGGTTAGGTTAGGTTAGGTTAGGTTAGGTTAGGTTAGGTTAGGTTAGGTTAGGTTAGGTTAGGTTAGGTTAGGTTAGGTTAGGTTAGGTTAGGTTAGGTTAGGTTAGGTTAGGTTAGGTTAGGTTAGGTTAGGTTAGGTTAGGTTAGGTTAGGTTAGGTTAGGTTAGGTTAGGTTAGGTTAGGTTAGGTTAGGTTAGGTTAGGTTAGGTTAGGTTAGGTTAGGTTAGGTTAGGTTAGGTTAGGTTAGGTTAGGTTAGGTTAGGTTAGGTTAGGTTAGGTTAGGTTAGGTTAGGTTAGGTTAGGTTAGGTTAGGTTAGGTTAGGTTAGGTTAGGTTAGGTTAGGTTAGGTTAGGTTAGGTTAGGTTAGGTTAGGTTAGGTTAGGTTAGGTTAGGTTAGGTTAGGTTAGGTTAGGTTAGGTTAGGTTAGGTTAGGTTAGGTTAGGTTAGGTTAGGTTAGGTTAGGTTAGGTTAGGTTAGGTTAGGTTAGGTTAGGTTAGGTTAGGTTAGGTTAGGTTAGGTTAGGTTAGGTTAGGTTAGGTTAGGTTAGGTTAGGTTAGGTTAGGTTAGGTTAGGTTAGGTTAGGTTAGGTTAGGTTAGGTTAGGTTAGGTTAGGTTAGGTTAGGTTAGGTTAGGTTAGGTTAGGTTAGGTTAGGTTAGGTTAGGTTAGGTTAGGTTAGGTTAGGTTAGGTTAGGTTAGGTTAGGTTAGGTTAGGTTAGGTTAGGTTAGGTTAGGTTAGGTTAGGTTAGGTTAGGTTAGGTTAGGTTAGGTTAGGTTAGGTTAGGTTAGGTTAGGTTAGGTTAGGTTAGGTTAGGTTAGGTTAGGTTAGGTTAGGTTAGGTTAGGTTAGGTTAGGTTAGGTTAGGTTAGGTTAGGTTAGGTTAGGTTAGGTTAGGTTAGGTTAGGTTAGCTTAGGTTAGGTTAGGTTAGGTTAGGTTAGGTTAGGTTAGGTTAGGTTAGGTTAGGTTAGGTTAGGTTAGGTTAGGTTAGGTTAGGTTAGGTTAGGTTAGGTTAGGTTAGGTTAGGTTAGGTTAGGTTAGGTTAGGTTAGGTTAGGTTAGGTTAGGTTAGGTTAGGTTAGGTTAGGTTAGGTTAGGTTAGGTTAGGTTAGGTTAGGTTAGGTTAGGTTAGGTTAGGTTAGGTTAGGTTAGGTTAGGTTAGGTTAGGTTAGGTTAGGTTAGGTTAGGTTAGGTTAGGTTAGGTTAGGTTAGGTTAGGTTAGGTTAGGTTAGGTTAGGTTAGGTTAGGTTAGGTTAGGTTAGGTTAGGTTAGGTTAGGTTAGGTTAGGTTAGGTTAGGTTAGGTTAGGTTAGGTTAGGTTAGGTTAGGTTAGGTTAGGTTAGGTTAGGTTAGGTTAGGTTAGGTTAGGTTAGGTTAGGTTAGGTTAGGTTAGGTTAGGTTAGGTTAGGTTAGGTTAGGTTAGGTTAGGTTAGGTTAGGTTAGGTTAGGTTAGGTTAGGTTAGGTTAGGTTAGGTTAGGTTAGGTTAGGTTAGGTTAGGTTAGGTTAGGTTAGGTTAGGTTAGGTTAGGTTAGGTTAGGTTAGGTTAGGTTAGGTTAGGTTAGGTTAGGTTAGGTTAGGTTAGGTTAGGTTAGGTTAGGTTAGGTTAGGTTAGGTTAGGTTAGGTTAGGTTAGGTTAGGTTAGGTTAGGTTAGGTTAGGTTAGGTTAGGTTAGGTTAGGTTAGGTTAGGTTAGGTTAGGTTAGGTTAGGTTAGGTTAGGTTAGGTTAGGTTAGGTTAGGTTAGGTTAGGTTAGGTTAGGTTAGGTTAGGTTAGGTTAGGTTAGGTTAGGTTAGGTTAGGTTAGGTTAGGTTAGGTTAGGTTAGGTTAGGTTAGGTTAGGTTAGGTTAGGTTAGGTTAGGTTAGGTTAGGTTAGGTTAGGTTAGGTTAGGTTAGGTTAGGTTAGGTTAGGTTAGGTTAGGTTAGGTTAGGTTAGGTTAGGTTAGGTTAGGTTAGGTTAGGTTAGGTTAGGTTAGGTTAGGTTAGGTTAGGTTAGGTTAGGTTAGGTTAGGTTAGGTTAGGTTAGGTTAGGTTAGGTTAGGTTAGGTTAGGTTAGGTTAGGTTAGGTTAGGTTAGGTTAGGTTAGGTTAGGTTAGGTTAGGTTAGGTTAGGTTAGGTTAGGTTAGGTTAGGTTAGGTTAGGTTAGGTTAGGTTAGGTTAGGTTAGGTTAGGTTAGGTTAGGTTAGGTTAGGTTAGGTTAGGTTAGGTTAGGTTAGGTTAGGTTAGGTTAGGTTAGGTTAGGTTAGGTTAGGTTAGGTTAGGTTAGGTTAGGTTAGGTTAGGTTAGGTTAGGTTAGGTTAGGTTAGGTTAGGTTAGGTTAGGTTAGGTTAGGTTAGGTTAGGTTAGGTTAGGTTAGGTTAGGTTAGGTTAGGTTAGGTTAGGTTAGGTTAGGTTAGGTTAGGTTAGGTTAGGTTAGGTTAGGTTAGGTTAGGTTAGGTTAGGTTAGGTTAGGTTAGGTTAGGTTAGGTTAGGTTAGGTTAGGTTAGGTTAGGTTAGGTTAGGTTAGGTTAGGTTAGGTTAGGTTAGGTTAGGTTAGGTTAGGTTAGGTTAGGTTAGGTTAGGTTAGGTTAGGTTAGGTTAGGTTAGGTTAGGTTAGGTTAGGTTAGGTTAGGTTAGGTTAGGTTAGGTTAGGTTAGGTTAGGTTAGGTTAGGTTAGGTTAGGTTAGGTTAGGTTAGGTTAGGTTAGGTTAGGTTAGGTTAGGTTAGGTTAGGTTAGGTTAGGTTAGGTTAGGTTAGGTTAGGTTAGGTTAGGTTAGGTTAGGTTAGGTTAGGTTAGGTTAGGTTAGGTTAGGTTAGGTTAGGTTAGGTTAGGTTAGGTTAGGTTAGGTTAGGTTAGGTTAGGTTAGGTTAGGTTAGGTTAGGTTAGGTTAGGTTAGGTTAGGTTAGGTTAGGTTAGGTTAGGTTAGGTTAGGTTAGGTTAGGTTAGGTTAGGTTAGGTTAGGTTAGGTTAGGTTAGGTTAGGTTAGGTTAGGTTAGGTTAGGTTAGGTTAGGTTAGGTTAGGTTAGGTTAGGTTAGGTTAGGTTAGGTTAGGTTAGGTTAGGTTAGGTTAGGTTAGGTTAGGTTAGGTTAGGTTAGGTTAGGTTAGGTTAGGTTAGGTTAGGTTAGGTTAGGTTAGGTTAGGTTAGGTTAGGTTAGGTTAGGTTAGGTTAGGTTAGGTTAGGTTAGGTTAGGTTAGGTTAGGTTAGGTTAGGTTAGGTTAGGTTAGGTTAGGTTAGGTTAGGTTAGGTTAGGTTAGGTTAGGTTAGGTTAGGTTAGGTTAGGTTAGGTTAGGTTAGGTTAGGTTAGGTTAGGTTAGGTTAGGTTAGGTTAGGTTAGGTTAGGTTAGGTTAGGTTAGGTTAGGTTAGGTTAGGTTAGGTTAGGTTAGGTTAGGTTAGGTTAGGTTAGGTTAGGTTAGGTTAGGTTAGGTTAGGTTAGGTTAGGTTAGGTTAGGTTAGGTTAGGTTAGGTTAGGTTAGGTTAGGTTAGGTTAGGTTAGGTTAGGTTAGGTTAGGTTAGGTTAGGTTAGGTTAGGTTAGGTTAGGTTAGGTTAGGTTAGGTTAGGTTAGGTTAGGTTAGGTTAGGTTAGGTTAGGTTAGGTTAGGTTAGGTTAGGTTAGGTTAGGTTAGGTTAGGTTAGGTTAGGTTAGGTTAGGTTAGGTTAGGTTAGGTTAGGTTAGGTTAGGTTAGGTTAGGTTAGGTTAGGTTAGGTTAGGTTAGGTTAGGTTAGGTTAGGTTAGGTTACGTTAGGTTAGGTTAGGTTAGGTTAGGTTAGGTTAGGTTAGGTTAGGTTAGGTTAGGTTAGGTTAGGTTAGGTTAGGTTAGGTTAGGTTAGGTTAGGTTAGGTTAGGTTAGGTTAGGTTAGGTTAGGTTAGGTTAGGTTAGGTTAGGTTAGGTTAGGTTAGGTTAGGTTAGGTTAGGTTAGGTTAGGTTAGGTTAGGTTAGGTTAGGTTAGGTTAGGTTAGGTTAGGTTAGGTTAGGTTAGGTTAGGTTAGGTTAGGTTAGGTTAGGTTAGGTTAGGTTAGGTTAGGTTAGGTTAGGTTAGGTTAGGTTAGGTTAGGTTAGGTTAGGTTAGGTTAGGTTAGGTTAGGTTAGGTTAGGTTAGGTTAGGTTAGGTTAGGTTAGGTTAGGTTAGGTTAGGTTAGGTTAGGTTCGGTTAGGTTAGGTTAGGTTAGGTTAGGTTAGGTTAGGTTAGGTTAGGTTAGGTTAGGTTAGGTTAGGTTAGGTTAGGTTAGGTTAGGTTAGGTTAGGTTAGGTTAGGTTAGGTTAGGTTAGGTTAGGTTAGGTTAGGTTAGGTTAGGTTAGGTTAGGTTAGGTTAGGTTAGGTTAGGTTAGGTTAGGTTAGGTTAGGTTAGGTTAGGTTAGGTTAGGTTAGGTTAGGTTAGGTTAGGTTAGGTTAGGTTAGGTTAGGTTAGGTTAGGTTAGGTTAGGTTAGGTTAGGTTAGGTTAGGTTAGGTTAGGTTAGGTTAGGTTAGGTTAGGTTAGGTTAGGTTAGGTTAGGTTAGGTTAGGTTAGGTTAGGTTAGGTTAGGTTAGGTTAGGTTAGGTTAGGTTAGGTTAGGTTAGGTTAGGTTAGGTTAGGTTAGCTTAGGTTAGGTTAGGTTAGGTTAGGTTAGGTTAGGTTAGGTTAGGTTAGGTTAGGTTAGGTTAGGTTAGGTTAGGTTAGGTTAGGTTAGGTTAGGTTAGGTTAGGTTAGGTTAGGTTAGGTTAGGTTAGGTTAGGTTAGGTTAGGTTAGGTTAGGTTAGGTTAGGTTAGGTTAGGTTAGGTTAGGTTAGGTTAGGTTAGGTTAGGTTAGGTTAGGTTAGGTTAGGTTAGGTTAGGTTAGGTTAGGTTAGGTTAGGTTAGGTTAGGTTAGGTTAGGTTAGGTTAGGTTAGGTTAGGTTAGGTTAGGTTAGGTTAGGTTAGGTTAGGTTAGGTTAGGTTAGGTTAGGTTAGGTTAGGTTAGGTTAGGTTA
Organism: Campaea margaritaria; assembly: GCA_912999815.1. Lineage (NCBI taxonomy): Eukaryota > Metazoa > Arthropoda > Insecta > Lepidoptera > Geometridae > Campaea > Campaea margaritaria. The sequence goes on from OU538817.1 coordinate 5,374,927, forward strand.
GGTTAGGTTAGGTTAGGTTAGGTTAGGTTAGGTTAGGTTAGGTTAGGTTAGGTTAGGTTAGGTTAGGTTAGGTTAGGTTAGGTTAGGTTAGGTTAGGTTAGGTTAGGTTAGGTTAGGTTAGGTTAGGTTAGGTTAGGTTAGGTTAGGTTAGGTTAGGTTAGGTTAGGTTAGGTTAGGTTAGGTTAGGTTAGGTTAGGTTAGGTTAGGTTAGGTTAGGTTAGGTTAGGTTAGGTTAGGTTAGGTTAGGTTAGGTTAGGTTAGGTTAGGTTAGGTTAGGTTAGGTTAGGTTAGGTTAGGTTAGGTTAGGTTAGGTTAGGTTAGGTTAGGTTAGGTTAGGTTAGGTTAGGTTAGGTTAGGTTAGGTTAGGTTAGGTTAGGTTAGGTTAGGTTAGGTTAGGTTAGGTTAGGTTAGGTTAGGTTAGGTTAGGTTAGGTTAGGTTAGGTTAGGTTAGGTTAGGTTAGGTTAGGTTAGGTTAGGTTAGGTTAGGTTAGGTTAGGTTAGGTTAGGTTAGGTTAGGTTAGGTTAGGTTAGGTTAGGTTAGGTTAGGTTAGGTTAGGTTAGGTTAGGTTAGGTTAGGTTAGGTTAGGTCAGGTTAGGTTAGGTTAGGTTAGGTTAGGTTAGGTTAGGTTAGGTTAGGTTAGGTTAGGTTAGGTTAGGTTAGGTTAGGTTAGGTTAGGTTAGGTTAGGTTAGGTTAGGTTAGGTTAGGTTAGGTTAGGTTAGGTTAGGTTAGGTTAGGTTAGGTTAGGTTAGGTTAGGTTAGGTTAGGTTAGGTTAGGTTAGGTTAGGTTAGGTTAGGTTAGGTTAGGTTAGGTTAGGTTAGGTTAGGTTAGGTTAGGTTAGGTTAGGTTAGGTTAGGTTAGGTTAGGTTAGGTTAGGTTAGGTTAGGTTAGGTTAGGTTAGGTCTAGGTTAGGTTAGGTTAGGTT